>ML367401.1:0-47611 GCA_005239505.1 Nicotiana paniculata | reverse complement strand
TTTACGGTTCATTTAAATTGCTACGATTATTCAAATATACCGATTCGATTCCTGTGGCGATTGCTAAAGGTTTTTAATTAAATATACACGTGGAGGCGAGTGTATATCATTACGACAAAAATTTTGTTGCTCAATTTCAAGATGGTATTTATTTAATTCGAAAAAGTCCAACTTCAAATTACAATAATATGGTCCATGTTCGAAGAAACCACACCCAAGTGCAAATTAGCCAGAATTGATGGCTCCAACCTGTTAATTAGAAATGTCAAATAAGTTCACACATAAATATATATTATTCTATGAAAGTCGTGTGAGAATTCAAGAATCATCAGATTAGTGGCTCAGATTAAAGTCCAATGATATTCAAACCTCAACCACTTGATACTTAATTATTTCGTTTAAAGTGACTTGTGTGTGGCTGTCATGTCATATTCGACAAATTTTCTATTGTCTAGCAAGTTGTGATAAAAAGGGCCGATTCACCTTAATACCTTGAATCGTCTAGCTCGCGAAAAAGTCCACCAGGCTCTCACCAAGAGTTTTCTCCATAATTATGATTTCAAATCCAATCAAGTGTACAGAGAATATTAGTTTTTGACTATGTATATTTAATGCTGGCAAAATGGATAAAATATCCAACTATCCATCCAATTTATTCATTTAAGAATGGGTTGAATATCTTATCTATTTAATCCAGATAAAATGTAAATCAATCCATAGTATCCACTCAAAAAAATAAATAGCCACGGGGTCGAAAAGGGCTTCACCTAACGATGCCCATCCTTTCAAAGTGAAATACTCTTCTATAACACAAGCTTTTGATTCTTTCAATTCTGAAGTGAATGTTAGAATTATGTTTCCCTTTGCTTTCTAATGTATTAGTTTGCTGATTTTGGATTTCGATAATGCTTTTTTTTTTAAATAATCTTAGCTGCATTAATATATATACTATTTCGAATTATCCATATCTACGTCTAGTGCCTGATTAAGCCTTCACGAAGGGCGAATTTAGGGAGCGGGAGGAGTTCCTCGAATTCTCTTTGCCGAAAAATTATAATGTATATAAAAGGCAAAAAAAAAATTTATTACGTTTTGAATTTGCATAATCATAGTCTAAAAAGATAGCTCAATGGTAAAGGAGGTCCAAAGCCTTTGTAGACTATTGGTTCTATTCCCACTAGTTACAATCTTTTTAAATTTTTTAACTTTTTTTTTGAACCCCCTTAGCAGTAAATCCTGCCTCCGCTGCTAGGCCTTTTGTATACGGCTAAAATCGAAGAGTCCGATTTTGAGGCCGCTATGGCATTCCACGCCCAACATCGAGAAGCTCGAGACATAATTCGAAGCTTGGTCCCGAGGTGCATCCCTCGAGGGGGCATATCGAAGGTTCCCTGTGTTCGACCTCTAGGCAGTACAAATCGATGACCGTCATGGAAAGGCGAAAAATTCCCAAGGGCACGTGATTAGAGCTGACCAAGTCTGCTCTAATAATACAAGTTCGTACTAAGCCATTAAATAGTTGTACCAATAGCTTTACCTTGTCATAATTGTACATGTACTATGTTATGATTTCCCCCTCCTATATAAAGGGGACCCTTGTCATTTTGTAAAGACACGATACATTCAATACAATAGAACATTCGCTGCTCTCTTGGTTCAACATTATCTCTCAGATTTATTACTCCTTATTTAGTGTTTCTCGTTTATTATCTTCATTTATTGTTCTTCATTTATTGTTCATTATTCGTCATAAAGAGCCATCCTCGAGGCCCCTAATATCAATATCCCTTCATCTACCGTCCGCTATTGAGCGTAACAATTTCAGCGAGCTCGAGGCCTAGCCTAGTAACAACTTGGTTTGGACACCACAACTCTCATGTATTCCTATCTTACTTTTCTTATTCACGCTTGACGTCTAATGCTTAGCAACTAGTATTAAAATAAATCACATATATTTAGAACCACAAATCAAATATAATTGTTAAAACCATTTTCAAGGTAAACAGTTTGGCGCCCACCGTGGGGCTAAAAATAATAGTGATTATATTAGTGCTAGTTTCTAATAACACACGTTATTCTTCACATTTCGTCTTCTCCAAGATTTTTTGATTTCAAGCTAAAACATGTCAAACTCAGCTAATGCCCCCGTGCATAGCAACAATGGCCTCAGTTTCCACAGGGAAACTAATGTCGCAGCTTCAGCAGCTAGTGTGCCACCGCTCAACCCCGGAATAACACCTATTCCTAAGCAGGTTGATATTGGCTCGTATATTGTTGTAAGCATATAGTTGGGTACAGACGTCAGGGGAAGCGTGCAAGGAAAAGTCCAACCTGACGCACAAACACACATGCTCGAAATGACGTCACCCTACAAATCATTTTTGGAGATGTTGCAAGCACAACAGGTTTCCATTGCTCAGCTGCAGAGTCAACAAAAAACACCGAGCACGGCGGGGCCGGAAATGGCTCCTCGAGTCGAGCAAGCACCACAAAGATCGAGTAATAACGGGTCAGGAGTAAACCCGCCATAGTAAAGATGCTCGAGGACCTCACAAAGAGGATTGAATCGGGAGAAAAGAAGATAGAAACCAACAATAAAAAAGTGGAGACCTATAACTCAAGGGTCGATCCGATCCCGGGCGCAACCCCAATTCTGAAGGGTGTACATTCAGAACATTTCGTGCATAAACCATTCCCATCGAGTGCGGACCCGAAGCCCATTCCGAAGAAGTTCATAATGCTCGATATCCCGAAGCGCAACGGGACCTCGGACCCCAATGAGCACATCAATGCTTATACTTGTGTTGTAAAAGGGAACAACCTAAAGGATGACAAGATTGAATCCGTCTTGCTGAAAATTTTTTGGGAAACGCTGTCAAAGGGGGCCATGATGTGGTATCATAACCTACCCCCGAACTCAATGGATTCATTTTCAATGTTGGCAGACTCATTTGTGAGGGTGCACGCAGGTGCCATTAAGGTCGCTACAAGGAAGTCCCATGTTTTCAAAATTAAATAGAGGGAGAACGAGATGTTAAGGGAGTTCGTATCCCACTTTCAGATGGAACGAATGGAATTGCAACATACCCCGGAGCGATCGAATGATCGATCGAGGCCAATGTCCTACGGGAGTCATCAACAAATCAGGGTTCAATAGGAATTCGAGGCCGGTGGATAATGCACCTCGATTGGCTGAGTACAACTTCAATGTCGAAGCTTTGGGCATCGTGTCAGCCATAGGTAAGATCAGGGACACTAGGTGGCCCAAGCCCATACAATCAAATCCTTCCCAAAGGAACCTCATCCTAATGTGTAAATACCATGGCACTCATGGGCACAGAACCGACGTCTGCAGAGAGCTTCGAGAAGAGGTAGCCCGACTGTTCAACAAAGGATACCTTCGGGAGTTCCGCAGCGACCAGAAAATCACTTTCGAGAAAGAGATGCCAACAGGAAAAATGAACCAGGAGAACCTCAGCACATCATACATATGATCATCGGAGGAGTCGACCTCCCACAGGGACCCGTTTTGAAGCGAACAAAATTATCCATCACCAGGGAAAAACGAGCTCCAAGCTACATACCGGAAGATGCTCTTTCATTCAGCGAAGAGGACATTGAAGCCTTATTTCAGCCTCATAATTACGCACTGATAACCTTTTATTTTGAATAAATTTCAAATTAAACGTGTGCTCGTGGACCCAGGTAGATCGGACAACATAATTAGGTCGAGGGTGGTAGAGCAGCTCAGACTGCTCGATCAGATCACGCCCGCCTCTCGAGTCCTCAATGGATTCAATATGGCGAGCAAAATGACTAGAGGGGAAATCATCCTCCCAGTCAACGTGGCCTGTACAATTCAAGACACCAACTTTCACGTCATCGAAGGTGACATGAGATACAATGCCTTACTCGGTAGGCCATGGATACACAGTATAAGAGCGGTGTCGTCAACCCTTCATCAAATGATTAAGTTTCCAATAAAGGACGGATTAAAAATAGAATATGGAGAGCAACATGCAGCGAGAGAGATGTTCGCGGTGCATGATGTGGCACCGACATCTATGCCTTCTACATTGAAGGAGCCAAAGGACAAGCAAACAGCCAAGTAACGGCCACAACTACATTCTGGACCACCCCAAATGAGTAAATAAAGGACCGTTCCTCGTCCTCGGAACAAGAAATTTAAACATATCAAGGTTCAAACGCTAACACTGCTAAGGTACAACCCTCCCCCTTTTAATTTATGTTTTATACTAACCCATTGCAGGCGTTTGATCAAAAGGAATCGACGTACTCTCCAGCTCAAAGAACTTGGGTTTTAAAGCACGTGTTGTGCTCTTTTTTTCTTAGATTGGGTTTATCCTAAACGGGTTTTACCAATGAGGGTTTTAACGAGGCAACATCTATATTATACCTATGGAGAACTCAACAAGTATTCAAGGCTCCTTCTCAAATCAACCTCAAATACTGGGGGACATCCCCCCGGGAGGTCACCTCCCCAAAGAAATTGAAATATGCCCAAGAAGGTCTCGACAGGAGAATGTTGTATCGGGCCAAACGGTCGATTTAACCGTGTCCACATAGAATAATCGAACTCTCGATGCCAAAAACATGTACGCTTGTATAAAGTAATCGAAAGAGTACCTTTTATCATCAAAATGCTTCATACCTCAAAGAAGTTTGCTATTTTTACAAGAAATGGCTCCAGGGTCAAATACTCCCAAACACTCGGGGACTGGCATCAACAATCAGCTCATCGAGCCATCAAAAAACTCGAAATCGTAAGACCTCAGCAAGGAAACTTCGAGCTAGTAAGCCCTCCACGAGGCAACATCAAAATTATAAGACCTCAGCGAGGCAACTTCGAGCTAGTAAGCCCTCCATGAGAAAACATCAAATTCATAAGCCCTCCACGAGGCAAAATTTAAGACTTCACCGGGCAATTTCGAGCTAGTAAGTCATCCATGAGGCGACATCAAATATATAAGACCTCAACAAGGCATACTCAAAATCGAAAGACCTTAGAAAAAAAGGCATACCCCGATATTAAGCCCGAGGCTATATATTCGAACTTGTAAGACCCCTAAAAAGGCATACCCTCGAATATAGACGCTGAGGTCATCTCACCTGGGACTAAAAGGCTACGGCTAAACAAAAAACTATGGTCATACTAATAGGATCCGGCCAAATTAACGCGGCTTGGAGACATCCGACCACCGCCATAAAACCACATGCTTTCAAATACTTCGAAAAGAACCGGTTAACCAGGATACCCTCGGCATAAGCAAATGAGCTTCGATAATATAAGCTCCGAACAATGAAAAGTCTTTGAAACAATCATCCTTCAATGAAAAGGCTTCGAAACAATCATCCTCCGAGTAAACCTCCCGAGGTACTCAACGGTTGTCACATATCGACTCATAATCGAGGTTCTCGTTCGAGCTGTCGAAGAGTCAGACGAACACAAAACATGCCAAGGCATAATCAAAACTTCAAAAGTCTTTATCCAAAATGAGGGAAAACTATAGCCATACTAAATATCGCATCGGCCTAATCTGAAGAGCCAAAGGGCCAATGCATAAAAGCCTAATGGCCAACATAAAGAGCCTCAGGGCCAATCTAAACAGCCTAAGGGCCAATGTGTAAGAGCCTAAGGGTCGGCCTAAAGAGCCTAAGGGCCGATTTCTAAGACCTCGATGAGGCAACACCGCACTTGTAAAATCTTAAAAGAGCACAACCCTGATATCAAGGCCAAGGCCGTAATATCGAACTTATAAGTCCCGAAAAAGGGCATACCCTCGATATGAAGGCTAAGGTCATCTCGCTAGGGAATAATCGAAAGACCTCAATGAGGCAAAATCAAGCTTATGAGACCTCAATGGCAAGCATCAAAATTATCACCACAAAAGCAGAGACGAAGACAAAACGAAAGATCTATTTATATAAATGATGGTACTAAGGTGTTTACCGTGAAAATGGTAATTACAATTATATTTGATTTTGTGGTTCTAAAAATATGTGATCTATTTTAATACAAGTTATTTAGACAATAAATGCTAAGTGAGAATCAATAAAACGAGATAAGAGTGAAGGATGGTGAGATTGTGCAAACCGAGCAGTTGAGAGACGGAGGGGGGGGGCGATAGAATATTGTACGACAGTATTGAAGGCCTCAAAGATGGCCTCTTTAAGATCAATAATGAGTAATAAATGAAGTACAATTAATGAACACAATAAATGAAACGCGATAAATCAATGGAACAATTATAGAGAATTTTTGAGTTAAAGAGCAGAGAATGTTCTTATTCTTGCATTGAATATCATGTGTCTTACAAAATGAAAAGGGTCCCATTTATATAAGAGGGGGAAACACCACATAGTACACGTGCCATTAATACAAAGATAGAAGGTTGGTACAACCATTTAATGCAACGGTACAAGCTTGTACTATTTTGCGTACTAGGTCAGCTTTAAACATGTGCCTTTTTAGAAATTTCCCGCTTTTCCATGATGGTCTCCGATTTACACTGCCTCGAGGTCGAGCATGGAGATTTCTCGACATGCCTCCTCGATGTAAAAACTCGAACTGCTTCGAGCCTTCTGAAGACGGACTATGAAACACCGTAATATGATGGAATCGGGCTCTGCGATTTTAGTTGTATATAGATAGTCCCCGTGTTTCTTAGAATGAAGTGATAAGAAACGGTCTTGAATTCTTGCCTCTTAGACATCCCTATTATGACGTCAACCTCATCAGAACATTGAATGATATAACATAAAGGCTGCGCAGAGGTTGCTGTCAGCACGGTGCTCTTGAAGCCCACGAACCGCTTATTAGTTCGACCCTTCCGATTCAAACATGCCCCAATGGATTCTATAAATACTTCAATCATTTGGATTTTCTCAATTTTACATCTTCTTCAAGTTTTCAAAGTTTCACTAACTGCTTCCTACCCTCATCTTCTTTCTGCGCTTGTTTCTTCATCTTCTTTCTTCAAAACTCAATTACAATTATGGAAAAAACTTCAAAAATGGTACCTCAAAAAGAGGGAGTCTCTTCTTCATCACGCCTTTCTAAGGGCAAATTAAAAACTCCCCTGGCATTGAACAGTGCATCCCTGTCCCCTTCGACACCGTCTCCAATTTTACTATTGAAAAACCCCCTTCTACACTGAGCCGATGCTGGCCCATGTCTCAGTATATAAGTGTAGCAACCAATATAGAGAGGGTAAAACTAGATTGTTGTTGGGGGGAGGCGGCCCAAGTAGAAATTCCCATAGCTGAAGAAAGCATAGTCACCCATAAGGCTGGCTTTTTCAGCATATATACATACCCTTTTAAATTAGGCCCTGTAGATTCTTCTTCTCCACCGATTGACACGGTGATTCTCGACTTTTGCCATCAATACCGAGTGACGCTCGGTCAGATTATGCTTCTTTCTGGAAGATTGTATATATGATTCGACACATTTTCAAAAAGGTCGAGGGAATGACTTTCACCCTCGACAACTTGATTAGATTGTACAGTCCTCGTCTCTTCCGAGGGGGCCTAATTAAGCTGCACCGTCGATCTTCCAAGGCGTTCTTTGCCTGTATCATCGAAGATAAAGATCGGGGATGGATGATCCTATTTGTTAGAAATGGAACTTCGGACATCATCCCTTCTGATAGAATGTCGTTTCCGGAGGAATGGAATATGAAACGTAAGTATCCCCGTATTGAGTATGTTTCACCACTTCTTTTTCTCTTTGGTTTATTTTATTCCATTTGTGCAGCTACTGTTTGGTTTCCCGGCGCGGTCCAGGACTATTCGGGGTGGGTAAATCTTTTGGATTCCACTTTTCCATACAACAAACACGTCTGGCACAATTGGGCTAAAACACGGTGGCATACTAAGAACCGCGATATGCTTTCATTGTTGTTGCTTCCTCATTTTTTTAGTTATTCTCTAGGGTGGTGAGTTTGATACAACACTCTTATGCAGGCCTTGGGGAAGGCGTGTCAATGATACCGCCCCTTCCTGGTGAGGAAGAGGCTTTGAAAATTGCTAAGGACAAGAAAAGTAAGAAGGAGACATCGGTGGAGTCTCCCCAATTCAAAACAGCAAAGGCTCGGAAGCCCAAGAGTGATGCCACGGTCCTTTCCTCGATGGGCGCTGAGATCCTGCGAGCCGAGGAAGAAGACTATGATAACTGCCCTTTGGTACAAAGGGAAAAATAAAGCATTGATGATTGGAAAGCTACTAGGTGGGCGGCTGCTGAATTGGAGGTGGCCGATATGGACCTGCCTCGAGTTAAGGAGACCCTCTTAGAGGGTGTGACTGCAGTCCCTGAGCCGCTCATCAGACATGCCATAGTACGTGTTGGTGAGCTCGGAAGGCTCGCTTCTGGAGCTTTTCAGGGTCGAGAGGAAGCCCCGATGGAGGTTGATGCTGCAGGCGGGTTTCAATCGGGCCCGTCCTTCTCTCTTGAGGGGATACGAGATGCCCGGGACAGGAATGCCCTCGGTATAGGGACCTCTTGGGGAGATGATGATGCCTTTAGAGATTACTTTGAAGGTGTTGAGGAGGAGACCGATATCGATGACCCTGTTGCGCTTGAGGACGCTGAGAGGCTTCAAAAGCATGTGACCTTCTTGATGCAGTTTCTATACTTCGAATTTCTACTCTTGCTTTTCTAACTTTCTTCCCTTATGATGTAGGTCAAGAAGCTGTATGACCAAGCCTTCTCCAAGATGCAAGATGAGTTGAATCATTATGGAGAGGAGTTTGAGAAGCTTATTTCAAATTGGTCGAGCTGGAAGCTCTATGTACCCGAAAAGAGGAGGAGTTGATTAACCTCTAGGCAGGCTCAGAGAGAGCGCTTCAAGAGAGGGCTGACTTCAACGAGCAGGTATTCTGGTACTCAGAATCTCTTATTGACATACTTTGTGCTAGTTAGCTCATCTTCTGCATCTTTCAGATTAGGAAGAAGAACGCCCTAGTGGGGTAGCTCTGAGGGGATGTTGCAGCTAAGGACGCCGAAATCCTTGAACTTGCACGGCTAAATGATGCCTAGGCTTCGGATAGGGACACACTTCGGGAGAAGCTATCCTCGATTCAAGTCCTTCTTCGAGGTGCTCAAGAGGAGGCTGTTGCATTATCTGCAGCCAAGTATGAGGCTGACGAATTTGTCTCTTCGTACAAAAGGGATGTTGTTGTCGTGAATGATCGGGCCAAGGAGATATCCGAGAAGGCCAAGAGTAAGCGAGCGTTAAAGGTCGCCGATCTATCTGCCGAGATTGAAGAAGCCAGGGCCTTGGAGGAAGAATTGGCAATGTCAACTACGTCAGATGAAGTCTCTGAAAATTGCTCGGGCAGTAGTGAAGGCGAAGAGTAGATTTACCTACTGTTTTTATTTTCCCCTTTTTTGTACATGGGATCCCGGGGGGGAGTTTTTTCAAAAATACCCTTGTAAATATATTTTTACTGGAATAAAAAAATCTCATTGTTTTATATCTTCCAAACTTTGCCCTGCAATGCTTATGTGAAAGTCGACCTTTGCACTCTGAATTTAGCTCTTTGGGGCCCGTTCTTGTAGTGACAGAAATCCTCGGGATCGGAAACCTTCTCGAGGCTAGGTTGACATAGGTGTTTCGATCCCTCGAACGCTGCATGACAGCGTCATTTATATGACATGACTGTGAAGTTTTCGAGGTGGCCCCGCTAGTACACTTCCCCAAAAGCTATAACGACCTTATCAGAATTAATTGGCCCTCAAAGTGGGTGAATAGCTGCCACTTATTCTGTATATATACACATTTGCTCCTTCTTCATTTTAGGTCTTGCAACTTTGCAAAAAAAAATTTGTCTTGAACATTCTCTTCCTTTTCTCAGCTGCTGAAACTGTTTGAGCTATCTTCCTCCTTATCTTTTTTAAAATAGCTGTGGCTGCCGTGCCCACAACCGTCAACCAAGAAGAAGGAAACTCTACCTCTGCTTCTCGCCCGGTTGGTGGTACACCGCCGGCGTACGGAGAGTTAACCTCGAGCTGCTTTGCTTTGAAGAAAGACTTTGCACTAGAGAAACCCTTCGATGCTCCGGGCCATCGAGAAAATGCATCGAGGTTTATCCGATGGATAGAAGAAAATCACCTTGAGGCTCTGAGGAGAGATTGTAGATAGGTAGAAAATGTGATGGTGCAGATACCTTCCCGAAAAGAGAATATTATGGCTTACGTGGAAGGATTCTTGAACGTGTATACATACCCATTCACATTGGGTCCCCTCGACCGCCTTGTGCTCGAATTTTGCAAAAGGTATCGAGTCACTCTAGCTCAAATTCATCCGTCCTTCTGGCGGATAGTGTTGATGATGTGTTACTTTAGTGAAAAGGCTGAGCTCGAGTTTACCTTTAGCCACCTTATCAGATAATATCGACCTTAGCATTTTTGAGGCCTGATTGCGTTACGATGCTAATCCACCAAGCCTTTTATTTCCACTGATGATGAGGATCGAAACCGAGGATGGATGAGTCGGTTTGTCCGAGTGAGTACCGTCAACATCATTCCTGGAGAGTTCATGTCGTTTCCCAAAAAATAGAACTTCCAATGTAAGTACTACACCGCACCTTAGTGCCTTTTACTTTTGTTGATTTATAAGAATGTTTCTTTTTCTCTTTCTCAGTGGTCCTGTGGATGCCGGAAGAGATCCCCGATCTTACAGACTTAACTCGGAGGATGGCAGCTTTGTCATCCTATGATAAACGCAATTGGCGAGATCTGTCGAAGGGCAGATGGGAAGAAACGCACCACGGTATGAGCCATGTGATTTCCTTTTGAGGAATGCTTCCTTTTATGCGTATTAACTCCAATACCACAGGTGTTGGTTGATTCTTGGAGATGAGACTGTGCCCCTTCGAGGAGAGGGAAGGGCCATCGGATGAGACGCGGCCTGCCCGGAGACACAATGGAGATGCCGTCGCTGAAGAGGACTTTATATGCGTTAGTTATTCCGTGGATATCAACTCTCCTCAAGAGGGTGGTTCTTCATCTATGGCTCGAACCAGGGGCCCTCCCGAGGTTTTTGATCTTGTTGGTCCTGGGACCTCAGCCTCGAGGGAGAGGTTCCACGAGGGGGAAGGAGCAAGAGTCTTTCAACATTGTCTGCTTTCTTCCTCGAAGGTACTTCGAGGGACGCTCGGGGCTAGGGTCCATCTAAATAAAGAGGGGTCTCGAGCGATAATATCTCCATCGAGAGCGGTTCAACTGGGTTCGATGGGACCAGGCTAGTAGACACACACTCTACCTTTGAGGAGGCTTAGCGGCTCTGCTTCATGGTGAGTTTTGGCTGACTTTGTTGGATTTTTAGCTATGTATTTTCATCCTTTGAATAGAAGCTTCTTTTCCATAGTCCTTTGACAAGCTCAAGTTCGAGCTGCTTCGTTGTGAGACCAAGTATTGGGAAGCTTCGGGCACGGAAAAATCTCTCATGCTTCTTTGCAATAAGAAGATGAAAGAGATGACACATCTTCGATCGGAGATGCATCGAAGTCAAAACTACGAAGGCAATCTCGAGCATCAGGTAACCCTTATCCTTGAGGAGTACATGCTTCCTTTCTCATTTTTGGGAACTAATGTTTCGGTGCTTCAGCTGCAGAGAATAACGGAAGCGCTGGAACGCCTTTAGGGCAAAGTCGGGCAAGTGAACTCTGAATGTGATGCGTTTAAGGCGCATATAGGCGTTCATGTTGTGGCCCAAAGGAATGCCTTGGCCAAGGCCTCTGCCCTTGAGGTACAACTTCGTAATGCTCGAGAAAGTAGCTCGATTCAGATGAGCATGATTTCCAGGCCAAGACTGATCTTTTGAATATGAAGGCCGAGGTCGTGGACGCCCCGGCTGAAGCTGAAGAAGATCGAGCGAAGCCCGATAGGAAGGTGGTCGTTTATTTGAATGATGTTGGTGATGCTCGGGACGACCTGAGGGAGCCTTTGACCGAGAGAGAAGGGGCAATGAGTGTGCCCTATGCAGGTCTCGGAGGGAGACTCTCGAAGAGATTCATGCTAGGGGTTTGACCTCTCGAAAGTGATAAAGCAAGCCGAGGCGGATGAGATTGACTCCAAGTTTTTCCTTTTCTCTTGAGCCGATGCTGATATTTGAAGGCCGCCATGGGAGCTGGTGCGAGGGGCCGTCGAGGGAGCTGGTCCCGGGAGTGGACTAGATTTTTCTTTCTTTTCCTTTGTATAAAATTCTTGTGGGAGCATTGTAAATGTATATTTGTAATACATATATATAAAATTATTTGGTATTTCTTTTTTGCTTGTCGATAATTAGCCCGATGAATTGGACTTCAAAATGAAACCCTTGGGGTTATAAATTAGTCTTGAGGCTTTTTTAGGCTGGCCTGTGGGCTCTTAAACATTTGTTCGGTACGACCTTTGATGTAGCTGGTGAATTGGCTCTTGCACATTTGGTCGGTACAACCTTTAATGTAGCTGGCGACTTGGGCTCTTACGCGTTTGGCCCTGTGATGTTTTTAGTTAACCGTTTAGGCACAGTCTTCGAGTCGGGTTTCGACTCGAGCTCCTAGACCCTTAGGTTTTTAAATCGGCCCTGAGGCTCTTTAGGCTAGATCTTAGGCTCTCACGCATTGGGTCGGTATGACCTTTAATGTAGGTGGGGACTTGGGCTCTTACGCGTTAGGTCGGTTCGACCTTTAATATATTTGGCGACTTGGGCTCTTACGCGTTAGGTCGGTACTATGACCTTTAACCAGTTCGTTTTGAAGTTTTCTCGAATTAATTGGAGGCGTGTCATTTAATGGAGACAGTCGGACGTCTCCGAATCACTTCAGTTTGGGCGGAGCCTTATGACGGTGGTCATTGTATTTGTCCATAGACTTTTAGTCCTCGAGTGAGATAGGCTCGGCGTCTATATTGAGGGTATGCTTTTTTAGGGGTCTTACAAGTTTGATGTATACCCTTGACTTTGATATCGGGATTATGCCTTTTTAAGGTCTTACAAGTTTTTACATGCCTTGCTTGAGGTCTTATAGTTTTTATATTGCCTCATGGAGGGCTTACATTGGTGCCTCATGGAGGTCTTACATTGGTGCCTCATGGAGGGCTTATGAGTGTGAACTTTCCAGCCCTGATGTCTTACGGCTAAGAGTTAGATAGCTTGATGAGTCGACTATCGAGGACAGTCCCCGAGTCGGAGTTGATATTGCCTCATGGAGGGCTTATGTTGTTGATATTGCCATATGGAGGGCTTATGTTCGTGATATTGCCTCATGGAGGGCTTACATTAGTCATATTGCCTCATGGAGGGCTTACATCGGTGACATTTCCTCACGGATGGCTTACATTGGTGCCTCATGGAGGGCTCATATTGTTGATATTGCCTCATGGAGGGATTATGTGCTCGAAGTTTTCGGCCTTTATATCTTATGGACTCGAATTTGCCCGCCTTGAGGTCTTATGTCTTTGAGTTTTTGGTGACTCGATGTGGTGACTATCGAGGGCAGTACCCGAGTCGAGGTTATGCCTTTTTAAGGTCTTATAAATTTGATGTTGCCTCGTTGAGGGCTTACAAGTGCGATATCGCCTCATGAAGGTCTTATATTGGTGCCTCGTGGAGGGCTTATGAGCTCGAAGTTGCCTGCCCTGAGGTCTTACAGCCTTGAGTTTTTTGTCTCAGTCCCCGAGTGTTTGGGAAATTTCTACCCTGGGGCCGTTTCTTGTGAAAATAGAAAACTTCTTTGACGCGCAAAGTATTTTGATGAAAAAATATTCTCCTCCGATTACTTGATACAAGTATACATTTTTTTACCATCGAAGGTTCGATTATTCTATATGGACACGGTTCATTCAACCGTTTGGTCCAATATATCGTTCTCATGTCGAAACCCTCTTTGGCACATTTTAGTTTCTTCGAGGAGGTGATCTCCCGGGGGGGTGCCCCTAAGTATTCGAGGTTGATTGAAGAGAAACCTTGATTATTGGTGAGTTCTCCTTAGGTGGAATATGGATGTTTCCTCGTTAAAAACCTCGTTGGTATAAAATCCGACACGAGGGAAAAAGAGCGCAACGCATGCTTTGAAACGTAAGGCCTTCGAGCTGGAGGGTGCTTTGATTCCTTTCAATCGAACACCTGCACATAGGTTAGTGTAAAATGTGAAGGAAATAGGTATAGTGTTGTACCTTTTATTGTGGTGGCGTTCAAGCCTCGATATGCTTCAGTTACTCGTTTCGAGGACGCGACACAGTCTTTTACTCGTTCATCCAAGAATGTGTTTCGTGATTGCTACTCGGTTGTTTGCTTGTTCTTTGGATCCTTCAACGTAGAAGGTGTCGATGTTGGTGCCACATCGTGCACTGCAAACATTTCTTTTGATGTGTGCTGCTCTCCATACACTATTTTTACTCCATCCTTCGTATGAAACTTCATCATTTAATGAAGGGTCGACGACACCGCCCTCATACCGTGAATCCATGGCCTTTCAAGCAACGTATTGTATCTCATGTCACCTTCGATGACATGAAACTTGGTAGCTTGCATAGTACCGACCATGTTGACTGGGAGGATGATCTCTCCTTTCGTTGTGCCGCTCTCCATATTGAATCCGTTGAGGACTCGAGAGGCGGGCACAATTTGGTCTAGCAATCTACGTGGCTCTACCACCCTCGACCTAATGATGTTGGTCGAGCTACCTGGATCCATGAGCACACGTTTAATCTAAAATTTATTCAAAAGAAAATAAATCACCAGTGCGTCATTATGAGGTTGAGACAAGGTCTCTATGTCCTCTTCGCTGAATGAAAAAGCATCTTCAGGTATGTAGCTCCGAGTTTGATTTTCCCTGGTGAACGATACTTTGGTTTGTTTGAAAATAGGTCCCTGAGGGATGTCGACTCCACCAATAATCACGTGGATGATGTGTCATGGTTCTTCTGTTTCATTTTTCTTGTTTGCCTCTATTTCCCAAGATTTGTTTCTAGCTCGATTGTTGAGGAACTCTCGAAGGTGCCCTTTCCTAATTAGTCGGGCCACCTCTTCTCGAAGCTGTCTGCAATCCTTGGTCCTATGACCGTGGGTACTGTGATATTCACATATCAAGTTGGGGTTCCTCTGTGAAGGATCTGATAGCACGGGTCTTGGCAACCTGGTGTCACCGATTTTGCTTATGGCCGATACGATATCTGAGACATCGATGTTGAAGTTGTATTGAGATAGCGGGGGTGCCTCTACTGTCCTTGTGTGCCTGTCGAACCCTGCTTTGTTTAAGAGTCCCTGAGGATTCTGGCCTCGATCTATCCTTTTTTCACTTCGAGATATGTGACGCCTCGGGATATTTCTTCGATTTTCTATATATGGTTGATACCTTTCTTTGCTTGGCCTCGGCTCTCTTTCTCGAAGCCTCTATTCCTTTATTAAGAGTCTGTTGGCATACACCGAGCCTGAGGGGGATTCCAATTGGTCGTCTTCGACTCTGATCTTTGATTGATACCTGTTGTATACATCCGCCCAAACTACGGCGGGATACTCGATTAAGTTTTGCTTCAACTACTTTGAAGCTATCGAGCTTCATTCATTCAAACCCAGAGTGAAGGCTTGCATTTCCCAATTTTCGGAGACCGGAGATAATTCCATCTGTTCCAATTGGAAGCGGGATACGAACTCCATTAACATCTCATTCTCTCTTTGTTTGATTTTGAAGACGCCAGACTTCCTCGTAGCGACTTTGATGGCACCGGCATGTGCCTTCACAAAAGCGTATGTCGTCATGGCAAACGAATCTATCGAGTTTGGGGGCAGGTTAGGATACCACATCATGGACCTTTTGGATAGTGTTTCTCCAAAAATTTTCAATAAGACGCATTCAATATCGTCATATCTTAGGTCGCTCACTTTGACAGCACAAGTGTAAGCAGTAATGTGCTCATTAGGGTCCGAGGTCCCGTTGTACTTCGGGAGATCGGGCATTCTTAATTTATTTGGGATGTGCTTCTGAGCCGCACTTGATGGAAATGGATTTTGCATGAACGTTTTTGAATCTACACCCTTCAGAATCGGGGGTGCGCCTGGGATCTGATCAACCATTGAGTTATAGGTTTCCATCTTTTGGTCGTTAGCTTCTATATTCTTTTCGCCTGCTTCAATCATCTTTGTGATGCCTTCTGGCATCTTCATAATAGCGGGGTCGGCTACTGACCCATTATTGCTCGACCTTTCTGGTTCTTGTTCAACTCAAGGAGGCGTTTCTGGCGGTGTTGTTCTTGGAGTTCTCTGATTGCTTTGTAGTTGAGTAGTATCCACCTGTTGTGCTTGTAACATCTAAAAAATGACATAAAGGCTAACATCCCCTTCCTTTTGAGCGGAGGCTATATTCTCTTTATGCTGGTCTCCATCGCGCACACTCCCTTCTGCATGATAGCTTACATTGACATGCTGAGCGTTGCGTGAGCCTTCATCGACGGGTATTTGCATTGGTACCCCTTCAGGGTTTTGCGATGGTGCACCGACACCTGAAGTAGCTGTGCCGTTCTCTCCATGATCCTTAGAACCGTTGTTTTCATGTTCATTTACTGAGTTAGACATTTTCTGACCTAAAATTGAAGATTCTTGGACAAGAAAAAGTGTAACGAATAACTTGTGTTTATAGAAAACAATCACTATTTTTTTTATCCCACGGTGGGCACCAAACTATTTGCCATGAAAATGACACTTACAATTATATTTGATTTTGTGGTTCTAAAAATACGGCATTTATTTTAATACCAGTTATTTAGGCAATAGATGCTAAGTGATAAGAAAGAAGATGAGATAAGAGTGAAGGATGATGAGATTGTGCAAACCGATCAGTTAAGAGACGGGGTCTTGAGCTTGGTCGAAGTAGGCCTCGAGGTCGAGCTCGAGAGCTTAACAATGGGCGGTCGAAGATGGTACGATAGTATTGAAGGCCTCGAAGATGGCCTCTTTAAGATCAATGATGAGTAATAAATAAAGAACAATTAATGAACACAATAAATGAAACGCGATAAATCAATGGAACAATTGTAGAGAATGTTCTTGTTTTTGCATTGAATATCATGTTTCTTACAAAATGAAAAGGGTCCTCTTTATATAAGAGGGGAAAATCCCACATAGTACACGTGCCATTAATACAAAGATAGACGGCTGGTACAACCATTTAATTCCACGGTACGACCTTGTACTATTTTGCGTACTAGGTCAGCTTTAACTACGTGCCTTTTGGGAATTTTCCACTTTTCCATGATGGTCTCCGATTTAAACTGCCTCAAGGTCGAGCGTGGAGAGTACTCGACATGCCTCCTCGATGTAAAAACTCGAACTGCTTCGAGCCTTCTGAAGACAGGCTATGAAACGCCATAATACCATAGAATTGGGCTCTCCGATTTTTGCCGTATACATAAAGTACTTTTAGAACGCTGCAACAACAAGCCTTTTTGAGACCTAGTCTATCGTTATTATCGGTGACTTCTCCTTCTCCCCCTCAGGGAATTTTCCTTCATCAACCCCCTCGGTCCTAGCATCCTTGGCAGCTCTTTCCTCTCCGTCTTCAACTTGGCATTAATATCGTCTGACCTAGCCTGCTCTATCTCTTCCGAGAGATCAAAGCCCATATCATGAATCTCCTCGAGGATCTCCCTCCGAGATCTACAGCGGGCATATTCATTGCTTCTTCTCTGTCGATTGGAAGCCCTGCAACTTCATCCGAGTGTCAGTGGCGTCTTTCAAGTAGACATCTGCCCTCCTATCAGCCTTTACTCGGGCCTCTTCAGCTTCGGCTCGAGCCTCTGCCACTTCGGCCTTCATCTTCAAAAGATCTATTTCAAGATTAGCAATCCTGATAGTGTGGACCGAGTTGCTTTCTCGAGGGAGGAGACGTTAGCCAAATCATTCCTTTTGGCCGAAACATGAAAATATATTTGTGCCTTCAACTCATTGCATCCAGAATCAACCTGGTTGACCTCGCCCCGAAGGCGTTTCAACTTCTCTATCTTTCTCTGCAACTGAGATACATAAATGTTAGTTTCCGGAGATGGGAGAAAAAGCATGTATTCCATTAAGATAAAGGTTACTTGTTTCTCGAGGTTGCCTTCATAATCATGACTTCGATTCAACTCCGATCGAAGGTGTATCAGCTCTCTTGTCTTCTTATCACGAAGTAGACTGAAAGATTTTTCCCCGTTCAAGGCTTTCTGCAACCTAGCCTCACAGTGAAGCAACTCAAACTTGAGTTTGTCGAAGGCCTGTGGAAAAGAAGATTCGGTTAAAGGGATGAAAGTACGAAGCTGAAAAGGCCAAAAGGTCACCAAATCTAACCACATAACAAAGCCGCTGAGCCTTCTCGTAAGTCGAGTGTGCGTCTACTGGTCTGCTCTCATCGGCCCCAGTTGAACCACCCTAAAGGGATACGTGATCAGTGGAGACTCCACTTGATTTAGGCGGCCCTCGGCCCCGAGCATCCCTCAAAGTACTTTCGAAGGGAGAAGAAAATGGTGGTAAAGGACCTTCTCTCCTCCCCTCTTGAGAAACCTCTCCCTCGAGGCTAGAGTCCTCGGGTCCTACAAGCTTAAAAACCTCAGGAGATTTCTAAGCTCGAGTCGTCGAAGTAGAGCCGTCCCTTTCAATTGCATTACTGTCTGTGCATCGGCCAATGAATAAAAGATCTTCCCCAGTGGTTGCATCTTCTTTATGCCTCCGGGTAGGCCCCGCTTCACTATGAATATCATCATCCCTCGAGGATCCTTTCCGTTTGTTATCCTTTCTCGACTCCGAAGGCGATGGTCCTTCCTCATTCTAAAAAGGGGACAGTCTCACCTTAGAAAATTCACCAATTCCTACAACAGAGAAGTTATTGTACATTAAGGAAAGTACTCCTCGAGAGAAGGGATAAACAACACATACCATGGTGCTTAGCCTTCCATCTGCCTTTCGACAAGTCTCTCCACTCGCGCTCATCATAAGTTGAAGAGGCCGCCAGTTTGCGAGCCCAACCCGCAAGATCGGGGACCTCATTTGGCATCCAGAGGATCGCTGCAGAAAAAGAAAGAAAACTTTCTTAAGGAGTCTACCTCCACGAGAACAAAAATAATAAAGTATAGCATGTCACTTATGCTTGAAATTCCATTTCTCAGAAAAAGGCAGGAACTCCACAAGAATGATATTGACAGTCCCCACTCGAACAAATCGACTCATCCATCCTTGATCTCCGTCCTCATTATCAGTGGCAATAAAGGGCTTGGTGGATCGGCGTCGCAGTGTAATTAGACCTCGATAATATAAAGGTGGATACAATCTAATGAGGTCACTAAGAGTGAACTGGAGCTCGGCCTTTCCGGCGAAAAACCTCAACACCAGCACAATCCGCCAGAAAGACGGATGGATCTGGGCCAAAGTAACTCAATATCTTTGACAGAACTTGAGCACGAGTCGATCGAGGGGACCCAGCGTAAAAGGATACGTTTACACGCTCAAAAACCCCTCTACATGGGCCATAATATGTTCCTCCCGGTCGGGTACCTGCAGCATCATCTTTCCCCCCCATCTGCAGTCTTTCCTCACGGCTTTGAGGTTCCTCTCTTTTATTGATTGAATAAACCTAGATGCATGTTCTTGATGGCTCGGAACATTGAGAGGTTTCTCCATCGTAAATTCTTTCATCAAAACAAAGCAGTTTGAGGTTAGCTCTTCAAACGCTGGCGGTGTACCACCGACCGGGCGGGAAGTAGAGGAAGGACTTCCTCCTTTCTGATGAGCGGATGTAGACATAATAGCCATAAATCCTTAAAATCTACGAAGAAGATGAAAACTCGGGCGAAACCTTTGAACTAAGATGGTAGAAGGACTGGTGCAAGAAGGGAAACTCTATAGAGAAAGTTAGTCACATAACGTAGCAAAGCCCTCAATGAAAGGAAAAGCGAATATATATATAAGAAGAACGGTGATTGTTCATTAACCTTGGTAGCCAATCATCTCTGACAAGCAATTATGACTTTTCGGGAAATGTACCGACGAAGCCATCTCGATCACTTCACAATCATGTCATAAGAATGACATTATCATACAGCGTTCGAGGGATTGAGGATTCAAATCGATTCCTTACCAACCCAGTATCAAGGGTCTCTGTTACCCCGAGACCATGCTCGAAGGGGTTAAATCAAAATTCAAGCTCGACTTTTGCATGAACACTAATAGGAAAAACTTTGAAGACATTAAACAAGAAAATCCTTTACATTCCAAAAATATATTTATAAAGGTGAATTTACAAAACTCCCCCGCGGAGCCCGCATACAAAAAAGAAGAAGTAAAAAGAGAAAAAAATTGTATTCTTCATCCTCGCTACTTCTCGAGTCGCTCGCAGAACCCTCGTCTAAAGTATTCGAAACTGCCGATTCCTCTTCCAAGGCCTTGGTTTCTTGTCGAGAACGAAACCATTGGAATTGACTTCCTCTATGGTCTCCAAGCTTCCAAATGAGCATGAGCAATGGTGCGAGCCAACTTACGCTCAACCTTTTCAGATATCTCCCTGGCCCGAGTATTTGCTGCGGCCACATCTTCCCCATATGCGGATATAAGTGCATCGGCTTCAGACTTGACCGTGGATAATCTGGCAGCTGACTCCGCATGAAGTGACTTAAATTTGTGACCCTCATCTTGGGCACCTCGAAGAAGACTCTGAGTCAAGGCCAGCTCCTCCAAAAGAGCACCCCTCTCCGAGGCTATGTTATCCTCACACCGCTCCAGCTCAAGAATCTCGGCATCTTTGGCCGCGACCTCCTCCCGAAGCTCCCCTGCTAGGGCATCCTTTTTCTCAATCAACAAATACCAAATCAAGGTAATCAGCACCAACTCATGAAAATGAAAGGCGATCTTGTGAATACCAAACTACCTGCTCGATGAAGTTGGCCCGCTCTAAAATGCAAGAATTCAAGACCGTTCCTTATCATTTAACTCTAACAAACGCGGGGACTATCTGTATACTGCCAAAATAGGAGAGTCTAATTTTTAGGCCGATATGGAATTCCACGCCCAGCATCGAGAAGCTCGGGAAAGAATTCGAAGCTTGGTCCCGAGGTGCATCCCTCGAGGGGCCATATCGAAGGTTCCCTGTGTTCGACCTCGTGGCAGTACAAATTGATGACCGTCATGGAAAGGCAGGAAATTCGCAGGAGCACGTGATTAGACCTGACCAAGTCTGCTCTAATAGTACATATCTGTACTGAGCCATTAAATAGATGTACCAATAACATTACCTTGTCATAATTGTACATGTAGTATGTTGGGATTCCCCCATCCTATATAAAGGGGACCCTTGTCATTTTGTAAAGACACGACACATTCAATACAATAGAACATTCGTTGCTCTCTTGGTTCAACATTATCTCTCAGATTTATTTCTCCTTACTTAGTATTCCTCATTTCTTATCTTCATTTGTTGTTCTTCATTTATTGTCCATTATTCGTCATAAAGGGCCATCCTCGAGGCCCCTAATATCTCTATACTTTCATCGACTGCCCGCTATTGAGCGTAACAATTCCAGCGAGCTCGAGACCTAGCCTATTAACATCTTGGTTTGGACACCACTATTCTCATATTTCTATCTTACTTTTCTTATTCACGCTTGACGTCTACTGCCTAGTAGATAGTATTAAAATAAATCACATATTTTTAGAACCATAAATCAAATATAATTAATTAAAACAATTTTTAAGGTAAACACCTTTCATATATATATGAAAAAGTACGGTAAAGGAATGTCTGGTTTCCCAGTATCAAGTGCCTACTAGGTTGGTGCAGGCTCCACCTTTACGGGGATGTAGGACTACTCATTAAGCTCACAAAACTTTTTAAGGTAGGGACTGATCAATCCTATACAAGATCCTCCTCTGTACATTAGTGTACAAGTTAAGATATATGAAAATGATATATTCTAAGAAGTTGTCCGTCCAAAGTGAAAGAGCTCTTATGTTTCATTGGAAAAGCTGGGAATTGCATCTTATCAACGTTGAAATCTCCTCCAATTTACCAGCATTTGAGAAGTCACTCTCAACTTCTAGATTTTATATCCCATTATCCATACACTATTCAATTCCAATCTTCATTGCTAGTGCTTCAGTAATGCCCCAGATTCTTAGCCAAGGCTGCCATCATTTTTGCTGATAGCCCCTAATTATGGCACCACTGTAGTGTTTTTTGGGCCTTTTCACTTCCTATATGGATAAATAAAATACCTTTTGAACCTACTTTGCCCTATATCACTAATATCAAGACATATATTTATGACTTATTTTAGGTTAGAAACACAATAAGAGAGAAAAAACATAAGGGTGCAGTCGTTTTTGAAGCCTTGTGAGGGAGAAAAGTGTTTTCTTTTGCTCCAAAACGTTTCTGCTCAGGCAGTCTGCTTCAATTAGAATTTCCCGTCTTGTTAACCCTTATAGCGTGCTCAAATTTTAACGAGGAGATCCCAACATCTTTTACTTAGACTTTAATGGTGGAGATTTGATTTGGGGCCTATAACTTTGATTTTGGAGGCGTGAACAGTAGCTCTGTTTTCGCGTGATTTCTCTCCCTTCTTCATTTGTTTTGGTGCAACCTTATATTCATTGTTTCTCGTAGTTTGGAACTTTCTTTGTGGCCAATTTAGAGAATTCTTGTAACTCTTTTTGATCGATTTAGTGGAGCTTTGAGGGTCTTTGGTCCCGTGATTTTTTACCTATTCTCATCAAAGGGGTCTTCCACGTAAATTTGGTTTCTCGTGTATAGAATACTTTTTCCTTGTTATTCTTTATTTACTTGTGGTATAGTTTCTGCATGTATTTCCATTTGTTCTAATTTATTATCTTCTCTTGGTTCAATTAGATTGGGAAAGATTGACTTGGGTATTATTTTGTTGCTATCTCGTCGTACACATTCCTTGTGTTTGCTATTTCTCAACAAAGTGATATCAGAGCTTGTGGCTATATTTTATTGTGTTGATTGTCTATTTGATTGATGGAGGAAAATATGATCAAGGTGGTTTGTTTGAATGGAAGTAATTATCACATTTAGAAAGGCAAGATGAAAGATCTTCTATTCGTTAAGAAAATGCATTTACCTATGTTTGCTTCCATCAAACTTGAAATTCTATCTGATGAGCATTGGGAATTTCAGCATACATATTTGCAGTTATATCACAATAGACAATTCTATCTGATAATATTCGTAATCGTATTATTAATAAGACACATGCTAGAACATTGTGGGAAAAGCTCGAGACACTTTATGCTTAAAAGATTGGCAAGAATAAGTTATTTGTGCTTAAACAATTGATGAATATTCTATACAAAGAAGGAAATCCTATTTCTGATCATATAAATAATTTTTAGGGTGTTTTAGACAAGCTTTCTAGATGGGTGTAAGATTTGATGAAGAAATACAGGGACTCCGACTGTTGAATACTCTGTCTGACTCTTGGAAAACTCTTTGAGTTTTCATGACTAATTCTGCTTTCAGTGGTGTTGTAACTATGGAATATGCTTAGATTGGTGTCTTAATGAATATATGAGGAGAAGATCTCAAGTTTCGTCTTCTTCAGCTTCGTACTCTGATATTTTTGTTACTGAAAACATGGGGAGAAATAACTTCAGAGGTAAGAAGGATAGATGCAAAACTAGAAGTAAGTTGAGGTCAAGGAATGTTATATGTGATCATTGTAACAAGAAGGGGAACATCAAGAAGTTTTGTTTTAAGCTTAAGAGAGAAATAAGATAACAAAAGAAATATGGCGACAATGAAAATCGTGTTGCTACTGTTGCTGATGATGATCTTCCTTTTGCCCACGACAAAGATACCATTAACTTTGTTCATGATGAGACTAGCTAGTTTGTGGATTCAGGTGCCTTTTCTCATGCAATGCCAAAGTAGGAATACGTTTATTCTTATACTCCAGGTAACTTTGGAAAGTTAAAAAATGGGCAATGATGGTTAGGTTGATGTATTTGGCATTGGTATTGTTTGTTTGAAAACTAACAATGACTCCAGGTTAGTTCTTAACGATGTCAAGCATGCTCCAGTTATCCGCTTGAATCTTATCTCTGTCGGAAAACTTGATGATGATGGTTATTATAACATCCTTACTGGTGGCCAGTTGAAGATTACTAGAGGCTGAATGGTTGTGGCTCGAGGTATCAAAGAATCTCACTTGTTCAAAATGCATGGCTCCATTTTCATTGACTCAGTTAATTTTGGTGGAGATTGATTCATCAAATTGTGCCATAAAATCTTAAGTCATATGAGTGATAAGGTGATTGATAGTTTTCCTAAGAAGAATTTTCTTTTAAGAGTAAAGCAAGCAAAATTACAGAGTATGCTTATTGCATAGCCGGGAAAAAGAAAAGAGTTTCTTTTCAGAGTTATTTGTCTTCGATAATGCTTGACTTGCTAGAATTGGTATACATTTTGATTTATGTGGTCCTTTTAAACGATGATCTCATAGTGGTGCACTTTAATTTGTGACCTTTATTGAAGATCATGCTCGCACACTCAGGATATTTCATATAAAGTCCAAGGATGAAGTACATGATTTGTTAAAAAAATTTCAAGGCTTGGTTGAGAGACAAACAGGGAAAAAATTAAAATGAATCCATTCAGACAATACTGGTGAGTATATTGGTCCTGTTGATAGTTATTACAAATCGCAAGGTATTCGAATTTAGAAAACTCCTCCAAAGACTCCTTCGTTGAATGGTTTAGCAGAGAGGATGAATAGAACTTTAGTTGAGAGGGTTAGATGTTTTCTTTCAGATGTTAAACTACCAGACTCCTTTTCGACATATGCATTTAATATTGTTTCTTATGTTATCAAGTTGTGTCCTACTATTGCTTTGGATGATGGTGTCTATGACAGAGTTTGGTTTGGTAACAATGTTTCTTATGATCTCTTGAGAGTTCTTCAGGTGTAAGGCCTTTGTGCATATTCCTAAGGATGAGAGGTCAAAGTTTGTGTTAAAACTAGGCAGTGTATCTTCATTGGTTATGGTCAAGATGAATATGTCTATTGTTTCTATGATCTAGTTAGAAAAAAACTTGTTAGTAGCTGTGATGTTGTGTTCTTTGAAGACCAGACAATTGAAGATTTTGAAAAAGCTGAGACAGTTGATTCTCAAAGGAATGAGAGTGTAGTTGATGTTTATCCAGTTCTTGTGACTATTACAGTTGAAAAAATATCAAACTCATGATAATCAAACTGATAATGAAGATGCTGATCATGTTCAGAATGACTAGCAAGATGTTGTTGATGCTCCAATGCAAGATGATGTGGTTGACCAGCAACCAACTACTATTAATGTTGCAGAGAGTTCCCTGAGAAGATATACTAAAGAGAAAGCACCTTCAACTCGTTATCCTTCTACTGCGGATGTACTCTTGACGGATGGAGGAGAACCTGAAAGTTTTGAAGAGGCCATGGATAGTGATGAAAAAAGAAAAGTGATTTGATGTTATGAAGGATGAGATGAAATCCTTGCATGATAATCCTACCTTTGATTTGGTTAAGGTAGATAAACACAAGAGATTTGAAAAATCAGGTGGGGTTTCAGGGCAAAACATAAAGATGGTCCTAGTTCCCTGGTACAAGGCTAGATTGGTTGTCAAGGGATTTAATCAATAAAAGGGGGTTGATTTTGATGAAATCCTTTCTCCAATCGTGAAGATGTCATCCATTCAAGTTGTTCCATGCTTGGTTTCAAGTCAAGACTTAGAGGTTGAGCAAATGGATGTTAAAACTAATTTTCTCCATGGTGACTTAGATGAAAAAATTTATATGGAGCAGCCAGAAGGTTTTAAAATCAAAGGAAAATAAAATTTTGTTTACAAGTTGAAGAAGAGTTTGTATGGTTTGAAACAAGATCCTAGGCAGTGGTACATGAATTTTGGTTCTTTTATGAGTCAGTAGGGCTTCAAGAAGACTTCTTCAGAGTGTATTTTTGTACATAAATTATCTTTTATTATCTTATTACTTTATGTTGATCACATGATTGTTTTCAGTCATAATGCTGCAGTATTCAGAAGTTGAAGCAAGAGTTGAACAAGTCTTTTGCATGTAGATTTTCCGTGACGGAGAGGCCAAGAAGTTGTGGTTATTATAGGAAAAGTACATTCAGAAAGTACTTCTTAGGTTCAACATGGATAAAGTTATGATTGTAAGTACACCTTTAGCTATGAACTTCAAATTGAGCACGAAGCAATGTCTTTCCAGTAATGATGAGAAGGAATATATGAAGAAAGTTCCTTATGCTTTAGTTGTTGGTAGTTTGATATTTGCAATGATTTGTACAAGACCAGATATTGCTCATGATGCTGGTATTGTTAGCCATATTCTTTCTAATCCAACAAAAGAGCATTTGTATGTAGTGAAGTGGATAACAAGATATCTTTGTGGCACTTCTAGTATGAGTTTGTATTTTGGGACAGGAAAACCTATTCTTTATATTTACAAAGATTTAGATATGGCAGGTGATGTTGATACCCGCAAGTCAACGTCAGGCTACTTGGTTACCTTTTTTGGGAGAGCTGTGTCTTGGCAATCTAGGTTGCAAAAATGTGTTGTTCTATCTACTACAAAAGCTGACCTTATTGATGTCGTTGAAGCATGTAAAGAGTTGCTCTGGATGAAGAGATTTTTGGGGGAGCTTGGCTTTGTTCAAGAGAGGTATGTGCTTTATTGCGACAGTCAAAGTGCCAGTCATCTTGGCAAGAATTCAACATTTCATGGTAGGTCTAAACATATTGATGTGACATATCATTGGATTAGAGATGTGTTGGGTTCTAAGATGCTTGAACTTGAGCAGATACACATCGATGATAATGGTTCGGATATGTTGACAAAAGCCATTCCAAGAGAAAGTTTGAAGAGTGTTGCATGATCGCAGGGATGGAGGTCTCCTCCACATAGTTGGGAGGGGGAGAATTTTTGTATTTTTTGGGTTTTATTCTTTCCTAAGTGGATAAAGAAAATACCTTTTGGTCCTAGATCACTTTTTTATAGTCCACTAATATCAACACATATAAATATGACCTATTTTAGATTATAAACACAATAAGAGAGAATACATAAGGGTCCAGCCATTTTTGAAGCCTTGTGAGAGAGAAAAAGTGTGTTCTTATACTCAAAAATATTTCTACTTAGACAATTCGCTTCAATTAGCATTTTTTTACTCGTTAACCTTAAATTTGAACTAAGAGTTCTTCACATCTGGTTCTTGGATTTCAACGGTTGAGATTGAATTTGGGGGTGTGTACCTTTGATTTTAGAGGCGTGAACAGTAGCTCAATTGTGAGGTGATTTCTCTCCTTTCTTCAATTGTTTTGGTGCAATCTTATTTTTATTGTTTCTCTTGGTTTGGATCTTGATTTGTGCCCAATTTAGGGAACTATTGTAACTCTTGTCTATTGATTTAGTGGATCTTTGAGGGAATTTGGTCCCGTAGTTTTTTTATCTCTTCACATTATTTTTCACGTAAATTTGGTGTCTTGTATCTTAAGTACCTTTTCCTTGTTATTCTTCGTTTGTTTGTGGTATAGTTGTTGCATGTATTACCATTTGTGTCAATTTATTGTCTTATCTTAGTTCCAATAGATTGGAAAAGTTTGACTTGAATATTATTCCGCTGCTACCTCGTTGTGCACATTGTTTGTGATTGTTATCTCCCAATATCCACCACCACTCCTAGGAGGTGTCCATTTCATAACTGTGATAGTGATCTCAGGATTTGCAGTATCTAGAAGTTCATAGAAATGATACCATCTGATGATGAGGGGTATCCTGGGATATTGTTTATGATCCACCATGTTGAGTCTCTGGTTAATATTCTCTTTGTTTTAATCTATATGACACATTTTTCTTATTAGTTCGTTCCAAAAAGAATGACATATTTTTATATTTGGAAATAATTTAACATTAAACTACTTCATTTTACTAACTTTACCTTTAGTGAAAACTTTTTATAGTCATACAAATATCATGGCCCCACAAAATATTTTTCACTTAAGCTTTTAGGACCACATAGGTCAAAAGTCTTTTTCTCTTAAATTTTGTTCCAAGTAAAACTACAACATATAAATTGAAACGGTGGGAGTATGTAAAATATTTCTATTTGTTGATGTTCTAATATTCTTGAATCTGCATTTGCACCTAGACTTCCAAATCTGCAAAAAGATCATACTAGGAAGTACATGAAGGGTGATCTTTTGAATAGAATTTTGTTCCATCTCCAACATTGAGCCATTCTAATTCAAAGCAGCTGGTTGAAATGTCTCCATGCCGTCTTTCCAATATCACCTTTTAAGAATCGATGTTCCTCCCCTTTCTGTTTAGGTTTCAAACAGCACGGACACTTTGACGGTAGTTGATTTCCAAATCTCCTCAAGTTCATCTAATGCTACCTCGTGCTTAAGTAATCTCCATAGGGAGAAGAAAATGTCAAAAGGATTCTTCTTGTGTCAAATTATTCTGTTAATAAAAGTGGTATTGTGACAGTCACTGATAAGTTATGCGATTATGGTTTTGATGATTTGTCAAACATTACTGAGGAACCAGATAGGAACCTGATACAATTATTTCCTTGTGCCTTTTAGGACATGCTCGGTCGTCTGGCCAAAATCTTGAGAAACCAGATAAGGAAACAGATAAGAGAACAAATAATATTAGTTCCTCAGATATCGTACAGTCAACTCTACAGTTGTAAAAGTTGTCTAACGTACCAAGTGGCAGCAATGCAGCGGCATGGCCACTGCTGCTAGAGGCAAAACCAATGTCCATATCTCTTCACACATGCTCTCTCTCAAATATAAATAACATTTCTTAAGGGTTGACCTAACACTTGATAATCAGAAAAACCTATCATCTCAAGTGTCAGCCGCCATTGTATTCTCCAGGTGCACTCAGAAATAAAGTTGCAAATTCCAACACTAAAGATGTCTTAAGTCCTTAAGTTTGTTGTGTCTTTTCCTTTGGTTCTTTATTTGTATTCATACACGGTTGTTTATCCATAAAATAGTACAATTAAATTTGTTACGTGGTTTATAGACAAGCAAAGTGATTTGATCCAAAAATAATAAATTAACAAGATTAAAAATAAGACTTAGCAGTTAAAATCAAAGGAAATGACAAGATTGGCTCCGAGGAGAGAAATAAGGGAATGTAAAAGAGCAAATAAAGTTATTTGATTAAGCTTGAGAGTACGATATAGCATAAGTTTTGCCAAGAATCTCGTGTGTTGCAATGGTTGTTGAGCCTACTATTTATAGCTATACCTGGGGAAACAAGATCCTAGGATCAAGCCCCTCTTGAATGACAATAAAGGGGTCATTGATTAATATATAACGGCAAGTCATTAATTCAAATATTCTCTTCAACGATTGCATGTTTAATGCTAGAAAATATTCTTCATTGAATGTTATCTGATGGCAAACACTCGATCTGTTCACGTTGACCATGCTTCATTTGGGGTCTATCTGATGCCAATCATAGTTATTGTTCCAGGTATTGGTTGTTACTTGATTTACTTTTTATTTGGCTTTGGTTCAACATGTCACATTATCATTCGATCTTTCATTATAAACCAATTCCACCTAATACAGACAGCCCCCTTCTTTTCGGTGGCATATCTTTGTGTAATCAGGAAATTAGTGAAGATCCCTTTCTTGGAAGAAAATCGTCTGAGAAACTTTGAAACATTCTCTGACGCTTGAAAGGACGTACGCCCTCTCGCATTTAATACCCCGAACACGTGTTGCTCCACAATTCAGCAATAGTTTTTCCAGTTCTCGAGCTAATCATGACCATGATTTTTGCTGTCTATATCTTTACTTATACTCATCATTTTGCCTCTTTCACTTCCAAAAATTTAATAAGTTCATCATCTTCTTTGCACTTAACCTCCTTCTACTTTCATCTTCTTCTGACATTCTTAAAAAGTTTCACTACCTTTTTACTAACATGGCTTCTTTCATTGAATCTTTCAAAACTCTAGTCTTCTCTTCAGTGGAGGCTCGAAGAGAGGCAAAGAAAAAGAGGTTTATGTTGACGCTAATCCTCCCACCGTAATGACTTCCAAGAGAAGTTTCGATTCGCGTCTCCACGGACTTGGGCCATTAGCAAGTATCCTTCCTTTATTTTCCCTTCGAGTAATCCTGCTTCGAAGGAGGGACTGCAACTACCCAAACCTTAACATCATTACTCCAGACATGATAGAGTGAGTTACCTTCACTAAGGAAGGTTTTATGTATGTCTATACATATCCCTTCACCTTGGGCCCGTTTTCTTTGAATGAAGGCTCGACCTCATGATCTTGGAGTTCTACCACCAGTACCAGGTCTGTTTGGCACAAGTAGGCCCTTCTATATGGATAACGATGGTTTGTCTACGCCAGTTGTGCATAGAGACTACAAAAACACTAACAGTGCCATGCATGATGAATCTCTACTCTCTCAAAATCTTCCGCGGGGGAGTAATATATTTCATAAAACGTGGCCACCATAACCTTCTCACCAGCGTAGATGGTGACTGTGACTATAGGTGGATGGAACGGTTTGTCATCATTGCTACCAGGGATATCATCCCGGCCACAACTCCATCCTTTCCGGAATCATGGAATCGTTCACATAAATTTGTAATTTATTCATATCTTTCCTTCGTAAAAAGACTGTTACCCGTCATTGTTGACCTCTTTGATTTCATTGTTTCAGCTACTTGGTGGACACCACCAAGGTTTCAAGGCTTGGACTAATGGGTTCAGAACATTCTGGATATTACAATGCAAGAAACTCGTCGGTGGAAGGAGATGGTCCCCAAATATGGGTGGAAGGACATGAACCATGTTAAACTGAGTCCTTCTTCCTTCTGCCCATGTATGAACATAAATAATTTGGTAATTACATCTTTTTCTTTATTCAGGGCTCTGTCACCTACCTAGAGGTAGATTTTTTTGTTGACCCTACGAAGGCCACGAGATTGCTACAAAGTGTCTCGCTTGAAGCGGTTCCCTTAGATCTGCTTCTGGTTGAGGTGCTTCCTCTCGGAGTCCCCAGCCAGAGCACGAGAAACCAAAAAGGCATCATTCTTCCTCATTTAGGACTCAAAGTAAGAAAATAAAGAAGGACACGATCGAGCCGGCACAGCCATAGTGGTCATTGAAGATGACGGGGAATCTAGTGATGAACAGACTAACCATCAAAGGAGAAAACGATCTTCATCACCTTAATCGGAAGCTCAACCAGGAGAGCTTCAGATCCCGACTGAAGAAGAGGTCCAAGAACTTTGGGGTGAGATGGATCTGGTAGATAATGCCAATTCTCAATGTCCTTCCCCGTCGCTATGTATGGTCCAAGGAGATCAGACCCCGGGCCTCTTCTGCTTTCGCGCACTGAATAACCAATAATCAGCATTTCTCCCATTGCAGCTTCTTCTCAACCTGCAATTCCAACAACTTCACATCCCTCTACACCAGCTGCACCTTTTCCATCAGTACCCACTAAATCTCTACCCACAACAAACGCTCGAGAGGAGCATGCTTTTCCTCCCCGATCTCTCGACCATGGAAATTTGGGGCACAATTTTTCACCTCCTTCTCCAGATCCCCGAGGGAGGAGGAGTGCCACTCTTCTTATTTCAAAGGGGTGCCATCTGCTGCCCAGGCCACTAGAGCTTCCCAACTATCTGAATCCACTGCCTTCAGGAAAAGGATAAGAAGAAAATACACTCCCTTTTGAGGGAGTGTCTATTGAATAATGCAATGCATAATGCGGAAGCGGTATCGTACATTCTTATTAACCTCGATATACTTTTTACAGGCCAACTTTCTTGTTTCCAATGGCCTTCAAAGATTGATTCTTGATAAACATGGACTTGCCTCTTAACGGGATCAACTATTGGCCGAAATCAATCAGCTTGTTGTGCGCTTCCCGGTGCTGGAGGCAAAGGCAGTTGAGGCGGGAGAACATGAGGACCGATTGTAGCAAAGTGAGCAATAAGCGATGTCCCAAGCCAAGAAGCCACTCAATTACATGCACACCTCCATGACGGTGATGCTAAGTGGGATGAGCTTCAACATGCTGTGTTTGCTACTGTCGAGCACGAGTCTTCCTCCGTTGAGCAAGTGAATAACTTGGAGGCAGCCTGAGCTCCAAAATCTAAGAGACTGATGCCTCCAAGGAGAAGATGGACAAAATGGAGGATATAGTCAAGATAATCAAAGATCAAAACTGGCTTCACCTATCTACAATCTGTGATCTTGATTCTAGCCTCGACCCCGCGAGATTCGAGAGGGATAGTCTTTAGGCCGAGGTCAACAGGCTTAAGGTAAAGCTTAAGTATCAAAGGGATTCCTTTGTATTATAAATTATATATTATATGTATATACGAGGAGAAAAATCTTAGAAGAGGCCAAAGGGCATTGTTGTTAAAGATGATTGCATCACTAAGGCACGAGCACTGGAGTTAACTGCTCGAGATTGCTTCCCTTCTCAGCCTACCACAACTGACTCTTCGAGTACTGTTTCCGCATATTCACGAATCGAGGATGACATCAAAGAGAATGATGATGAAGACCCATTGTTGCCTCATTAAAAACCTTGCAAGAAAAAATCCGATTGGGACAAAAACTTGTCAAAGGGGAAAAGATGCAGCACACACTTTTAGTATGGATGTGATCCATCAGCAGTAATACCTTTTGAGGTGGTTCACATTCCAATTGATGGAAAATTTGACTCCATCTTGATTTTTTATCTCGTACGATCTTTTACCGGTGACAGCTGAAACCTAGTAGGAACTTCCCATGCCGAGCCCAGCTTCCCATCATTGATTTCTCGAGTTTCTGAGTCGCCTTCCTATATCGGTCCCCCATTTCATGAATGGAAAAAGGGACAGTACCGAAAGCAAGAGTTCCGCTGGTTGGAATACCAATTGTGCATAGCATTGGCATTTGTCGCATTTCTGAACGAATATCTTCGCGTATTCTTCCATCATAGGCCAATAGTATCCTGCCCTAACCATCTTTAGTACCAACGAGTCTACGCCAGAATTGTACCCGCAAATCCATTCTTGAACTTGTCTCATCACGTAGTCTGCTTCCGAGGCTCCTAGGCATCGGGCTAATGGGCCTTGGTACGATCTCCTATATAGTTTGCCGTCCATAAGGCAGTAACGAGCCACTTTGGTGTGTAGTCCCTGGGACGCCTTCAGGTCTTCGGGCAACTTGCCAATGCATCTGCTTCTATGTTCTCTTCTTTAGAAATGTGTGTGATCGACAACTCCCGGGCTTGTGGAAGCAATGTCTAATTCGAGAGAAATGCCTAAAAGGAGAAAAATGAGGGTAATGGAAAAGAGAAAATAAATTTATTTGATTCAGATTGAGAGTACAATATAGCATAATTTTTTCCAAGAATCTCGTGTGTTACTAAGGTTGTTGACCCTACTATTTATAACTATACCTAGGGAAACAAGATCCTAGGATCAAGCCCCTCTTGAATGACAATAAAGAGGTCGTTGCTGAGTATATAACTGCAAGCCATGAATGCAAATATTCTCTTCGATGGCTTCCCATTTAATGCCAGAAAATATTCTTCATTGAATGCTATTTGATGGCAAACATTCGATCTACTCACGTTGACCATGGTCCCTTTTGGGTCTATCTGATGCCAATCGTAGTTGTTGTTTTTGGTACTAGTTGTTACTTGATTTACTTTTTATTTGTCTTTGGTTCCATGTGTCAGGTTATCATTCGATCTTTCATTATAAACCAATTCCACAAAATACTGATAATCCCCCTACTTTTTGGTTGCATATATTTATGTCACCGGGAAGTTGGTGAAGATCCCTTGCTTGCCGGAAAAACTTTTAAGAAACTTCAGAACAATGTCTGATGCTTGAAAGGACGCACACCCTCTGGCACTTAATACCCCGAACACGTGTTGTCCCACGTTTTCATGTTTTTCATTTTAAGAGATGACTTCTGAATTCCATTCCACAAAATCAGCTATCTTGTAAAGCAATCTGAATTCCATTCCACAAAATCAGCTATCTTGTAAAGCAATGGGAAACTTTGTCATTAATTTGAAAGTGTTGAGAGATGGGCAGGCCCATTATACATTTATTGTACTGAATCATCTATTGTTCCTGATCAGAACATGCAGCTATGTCCTATACGTAACAACCAATAGGTCAAAATGCACATACAGTTCTTAAAATTTGGTTTGTTAATTTAAATATCTCAATAGATGAGGTGTGACGAATTGAATACTCAATTTATGGAGTATTTAAAGTTACACATGTCATTAGTTTAAAATATAATGAATTGTTTTCCTCTTCTGCAAAACAAAAAAAAATGAGAAAGAGTTATAAAATGGAAAATAGTAATTACTTCTAATCGTGGAGTTGGACCACGAGAAAGAGCAGTCAAGTATGGGATGCTAAGGAGGTGAGAGAGTGTATGATAAAGTAATGAAAGACAACTTTCCATGTGAAAAGGATATGCCTATAGGTGGTTAGTTAGGAATTTAAAATTAATTAGTAGAATTGTTGGTTTATTTCACTACGGGTTTACCCTTAAAAATGGATAATAATTAAATTTATACGCGGTTTTAAATATATCAAAACTAATTCAATACAAGTGATTAATAACATTAGATAAACAGGTTAAAGGTAGAATAACTGGCCAAACCAGTAGTAGTATCGAGTCCGAGCTCGGTTGTGAGCTAAACAATTAGCTTGCTTTCTGTTCGGAACCAAACACTTATGAAGAACTATGAACAAAATTAAGAACTTTAAATAACCTTTAGAAGAAGAGAGAACAAATGTATATTGTCTTGATATGCGTGTTACAATGTATCTATTGAAAAATCAACTTCAATATTATATAGTAGGGGAGTTTTACCCTAAGTACAATTCTAAGAAAGGTAAAAATCTTCATTTTCGCTAATCGTTGATCTGCTATCGATACAGGTCGAGATTCACGCCGTGATATTCGCTTGGACATGGATATCACGGCCCTTTGTTAATTGTGCGCGGTCGTTTTGTAATGCTTTCCGAGATTTTGGAACTCGAACCGGATCTGGGGGTCGTGGTCCTTATGGCTTCGAGGGCAGGTATTTTTTTCGGGCCTTGATCCGAGAGGCTCCTAGGTTAGATTATGATTCCTTGTAGTTATGTCCTTATTTTGTTTGCCTCATCGGGAAATGGTGGTACTCATTAACCTCGGTTTTACTCGTATACAGATAGTCCCCTCATTTCTCAGAGAGCAGGTTCATTAACAACGAGAAACGATAGATATTCTCCGATTCCTTCCTCTGTATGTTACGATAAAGAAGTTTAAATGTCCCATTAGTCGCGTCGTTCTGACTTTGGACACGTGTCAATCATCGACTAGTCGCCTCCAGATGCGAAGCGTCCCCTATTTCCCCTATAAAATTATCTAACCCATGTTCTTTCTTCACTTTTTGATTAAGATTCTACATTTCAGATTCTCTAGCTATTTCGAACTTCCTTCTAACCTTCATATCTTCATCTATGATCTTCAAATCCTCATAGTTGTTCTTAGGTTTATACACAGATTTTCTTCGAACCTTCTTAGTCTGTTCTTCAGCTTTCGGATTTTCCCTTCCAAACCTCTATACTTTTTCTTTAAATCTTCAAACTTTCTCGGATGGTAATGGTAAAAACTTCCAAGTCACTCGCTCAGCAAGCTAGCTCTTCATCGTCCCAACCGGCCGCCAGTACGGAGGCATTTGCTCCCGAAATAGTTATTCTCGAGACGACTGCTCCCGAAGTGGCTTCCACCGAGTCGGCTACCACCAAACCAACTCCCGATCCCCCCCTTGAAAATATTTATTCTCGGGGGCTATTCCATGGCGGATGACTTCAAGGTCAAGAAACCCTCATCTAAACATGACCGGAGTGAAGGAGCATCGAGGTTTATATGCTCCGTTACCAAAGACATCATACCCGCGGTCCGAGAGGACTGTAAATGAGAACGCAAGGACGTAGTAGTCCCGGGGCCCGAGGATTCTATTACTACCCATGTGGAAGGGTATTTAAGTGTTTACACTTACTCCTTCACACAAGACCCAGTAGACCTAGTTGTTGTTTTAGACTTTTGCAAGAGATATGAGGTGTGCCTTGGGCAAATCTACCTGTCTCTATGGAGGATCTTAATTCTTGTCCGTCACTTTTTGAATAACACCGACTTTTTTCAGTTCACCATCGACAACATGATCCTCTTATGTAGTCCCCAAATTATCCGAGGGGGGACTAATAAAGCTTACTCGCCGGGCCAGCAAGGCCCCATTTTCGAGTATTGACGAAGACCGAGACCGAGGACGGCAGGGGCTTTTCATTGGAGTGAAGATCGAAGATCTCATCCCTCTCAAGTTTATGTCATTCCTCGAGAAGTGGAATGCATCTTGTAAGTGCAGCCCTTCCTTAAATGTCAATTTTTCATCATTCTCTTTCTCATCATTCGTGTTTGTGGTCGTGCAGTTGTTGCCCGAGTTCCAAATGCGGTCCCCCAGCTTAAGGAATATATCGAAGTCATCTGCAAACAGATGTCATACTTTGAGCGCTCATGGCAAAAGCTTTCAAAGGGTCGACGAGAGGCCCGTTCTCATGGTAAGATTTCCTTTCAAACAGCTATCATTGTGTCCTTAACTCACATCATACTAACTTTTCTTCTTTATTTATAGGTTTTCCTAAGACCACCGAGTTTAGTCCTTAGGTAGGGGATAAGGATGTATCCTTGTACGTTGATCTGTCAGGATTGCTGCGGGAAAAAAGAAGAAAAGGAAAAGAAAACCTTCGAGCTCCAGGGGTCCAAAGGTGAAACCAAGGAAGAGGGTGGCTCGCAAGACCAGGAAGAGAACTACCTCCCTTTGTCAGACTCTAATTCGCTTCTCCGGCTCAAGGATGAGCCGGAATAAGACGATATTTTTATCACCCATGAATCGAGGTTGAGGGGGAGACTCGTGAGGCCGACCTCCTTCAGACTTGAGAGGTTGATATGGAGACCAGGGGTGGGACCCTGGGGTATGCCGGCTCCGCTCCGAAGGAAGCACCTAGTGTAATAGAAATTATGGGGATGCCTTCCTCCACCGAGTCCATGCTTGAGGAGGCCCAAGCAGGGAAAGATAATTCCAATGAAGGGGTTCATGGCGCGGTGATCCCCTTAATTCTTTATTTGATGGCACGGACTCGTCTACTTTGGAATATTTTCCAGGCTGGCGACGTGGAAGTCCCGAAGAAGGATACATCTTCGCAAGTTGATGCACCGAGTTTGAGCCAAAAACTGATTAGTCAGTTTCCCGCTTCAAGTGTGGACCTCGGTCGCAAGAGATTGGTTATCCTTAGTGTCCCAGAGGATGCCCGAGTTCTTTCTACTCTTCTGTGAGTAGCCAGCTACCTCCGATGCCTGGTGACCGAGGAGGACCAGGCAAAAATGAATTAGGTGGACGTGTCATGTCGTTTCAATAAGGCGCAGCAGTTGCTGAACAAGGTGAGAGCATCATTACATCTTTTTCAATTTTATTTACGTTTTGATATCATGACTTTCATTGTTTTGAAGACCTCGGTACTTCACCATGAACGTTTCCTCCGGTACCGTGTCGAAGTCAACCAACTCGAGCTTGAGCTCAAGGAGCAGGCTCAAAAAGGGATACGTACAAGCTCCTCAGCGAGGAACAAGACAGGGTCATCAAGGACCTTCAGGCCAAGTTGGATAGGGGTCAGAAGAAAGCATCGACCCTGAGGTGGGAACATGCCGACTTGGTTGAAAAGGTAAAGTTCTTTGAAGTTAGAGACGAGGAACTAGTCGTAGTGACTAACGACAAAACCTCAAAGTTCCAACAGAAGATCGACCAGGTCGACCAACTGCGAAAGGAGATGAACAAGATCCAGGCCATGACCGATAGGTGAAAGAGCAAGATAGATCTACTGCTTTCGGAGAAGGAAACTGTCCAAGCAAAGTCGTCTTCGGTAGAGGTTCAACTTTGGGTTGTGAAGGAGAAAACTGACAAGCGGGCTCAGCTGAATGAAGATCTCCGAGCATAATTGAGCTCGTTTGTCCCAGAAAAGGACGCCCTCGGTAAAGAGCCCGAAGCAACATAGTCCAAGATGGAGACAACCTCTTCCAATGCCGAGGAGATTGTGGCCTAGGACAATGCTGATATCGAAGCAGCCGAGGCCTGCCTGAAGACCAATGCCGAATATGTGAGGTGGCAGTCTTGAAAGGAGACCCTCGAAGAAATTCACGCCCAAGGCTTTGACTTGTCGGCCAAGATCGAGGAAGCAATAATGCTTGAGGACGAGGCAAAGAAAATTTCTAAGCCCGAAGGTGCGGAAGGCTCCGATGCTTTAGAGAGATTCGAAGGCTCCGCTGGTTCTGGCGACGAATCAGGCCCCGACGAAGAACAAGCATGAATTCCTTAGAATTTTTTAAGTTTTTGTATTGTGTATAATTTTTTTGTTTATTTTGAGGTTGTTTTTGTTTGGCCATTGTAAATGTAAAGACCCGTAAAATTTCAAGTCTAAAAATAATGCCCAAATAGGTCCTCGTGTTGTTATAACTGTAGAAATTCTTAAAATGGACCCTTGTGAAGTAAAAAGTACCCTGGGACTTAAAGGAAAAAAATTTCCAGATTTGCTCAGGTCTACGGTCCACTATGCGATCGTAGATCAGGTATGCGGACCGCATAGTGGTCACATACCTGGACAATTTTCTATCCATTTTGAGGATACCTATGCGACCTAGAATGCAATAAAATTTCTCGAATGCGGGCCGCATAGTTGTCGCATTCTTGCACCTTGACTTTTGTGGAGGGAGTTATGCGACGCACTATGCAATCGCATAATAGGTATGCATACCGCAAGTGATCGCATACCTGGGCAGTCTGCTTTTCTTTTTGGCCCATTTGAGGGCCATTTATGCGACAGGAATGCGGGCCGCATAGCAGGAATGCGACCGCATTTCTGCTTCGGGACTGTTAAAATTCTATTTTTATACCCGACCTTCAGTTTATTAAAACACCTACCCGCTTCCATTTTAAAGATTTTCTGAACAAAATAGAGAGAGGGAAGAGAGAGTTCTAGAGAGAGAAAGTCCCAACTTAATCAAATTGATCCTCTTTCATCATTCAAGCTTGGAACTAATCAAGTAGGACACCATTTTCTTCACCATAAGAGGTAAGCTTCTACCCCATCAACCTTAATTTCCAGATTTTTTTTAAAATGAAACATGGTTAGGTGATTTCATGAACATGGGGGTAGGGATTTCGCATGCATGTAACCAACTAATCATAGTCTAGTAAAGGGAAACGAGTTTGGGTGATTATTCACAAAAAGGGGGTTAGTAATCTAAGGGGGTCACATAGTGTTCAATAAAATGCCTAAATGAGTTCGAGTTATATTTATGGTTCCTAATTCTAAGTTAAATTATGCCACATTGTGAACTAGATTGAAGGTGCTAGAAGGTCCAGTGAATTGTGGTAGAAAATTAAAGGGGAATTCTGATTCAACGTATGTAAGGATAACTTTAATCTTTGTAGTGTTATCTTGTTGGTGTCAGAGCACTCGGTGTGAAATTCTTGCTTGAGCATATGTGAATTGATTGCCCTGCTTTGTCTAGGTTTAAGACTTTGTTCTTTGAATTTCTTAGATGATTACCATGTTATATGAGCTTGCGAAAAGGGTGATTCTTTGTGCTTATTCTATCATGTGCAAAGCTCGTTAAATGTTGAATACATCGTTATGAGAGGATGTGCTGCAAAACGAAAGAAATGATAATGAATAAAAGTGTTGAATGTATCTAAGTGCTAAATGATGTGTAGTAAATAATGGAAAGGAAACGGGGATGAACTAATTGAGCTATATGTTGACGGCATACCATATATGACTCACTGTTTGATAAAGATTTTTGTGGCCTTGATTTCATATGGTTACTTGGTTGTTACGAATGAATATCTTAGACGATGAGAATCTTTGTGATTGAATTATTGGTTGATGTCTCTATTAATTACATTGTTGAACGTATCAAAGTGCTAAAGGCTGTGTAGCAAATGATGAAAGTAAATATGGACTGAATTTATTGAGTTAAACGATTGTGGCAAAACCATATATGAATTACTGATTGGTAAGGGTCATTGTGCCTTGATTTCATATAGTTACTGGTTTATATGAACTTATGTTCTTCATGATGAAGATCCTTGTGATACATATTTTATGTGGATGTAGGTGGTTCTATAGCAGGTAACTCGTTTCGCCGTTAGTGGTGCCTCTTCTTCATCTCTCTAGCAGTTCTGGTGAGCCTCATTCCCTCTCGGGGCCGTGTGTAGTCGGGGCCTTGTTGCCGGAAAGTATTGTGTAAACCCTTAGCACTTTTAGAGGCTCCGTAGACATGATGTGGGTTGTATATATATGTTTTGGGTAGTATTTGTAATTATTCATAATCTTAAATGGCACCTAAGAAGAGAGCCCGACTCAGCCTAGAGGCCAATGCCACCCCAGGAGTGGCCGTGAATCCTTTATCTAATGGTGTAGGTGAGAATGATTCCTCGGCCCTTAATCGGCCTGACTCTTCCATCCCAGACAGGATATTCCTATTCCTGCTCCAGTGGAGGGTGCTACAGTCCCTCCCACTGATGTTCCTGATCCTTCCTCAGTCCCATATTTCGGTCCCGGTATTTCTTATAGGGACCTCAGGGGAGCTATTCAGATGTTGACTCAGCTAGTGGCCTCCCTAGCCCAAAGATCACATGTTGTCCCTGCATCCTCTAGCAAGCAAGAGGATTCTTCAGGTTCTAGGGTCAACCAGTTTCTCCAGTTAGCCCTTCCAGATTTCACAGGCACCGACCCAGAGGCTGATCCTCAGGAATTCATTGATGAGATGTGCAAGACCCTCCGAGTTATGAGGGCTACTGAGATAGAGGGGGTTGAGTTGGCTTCCTATCGTCTGAAGACAGTGGCATACTCGTGGTTTGAAATATGGGAGATTTCCCATGGAGAGGGGAGCCCTTCGGCGACGTGGGAGGAGTTTGTGGATGCGTTTATAGAGCATTTCTTGCCCGCCGAGATTATGGCAGCTCGTGCTACAGAGTTTGAGGCCTCAAGCAGGGCAACATGAGTGTGTGGGAGTACCATGTGGAGTTCGTACGCTTGTTCCAATATGGTGTTCACATGTTGTCTACTATGGAGGCTAGAGTTCGTCGGTTTGTTCAGGGCCTTGGCCCCTTGGTCGTTAATGAAGTTGGTATAGCTGCCTTGCATTCGGATCTGAATTATGGGAAGATCGTGGGATTCGCCCAAGCTACAGAGGCTCGGAAGTTGAAGATAAGGATGGAGAAGGAGAGTGGTAGTAGGGCCCGGTCAGCGGGCAACCTTGGGAGTTCAGTTGCAGGTGGGAGATCGGCCCTTGGGATAGGGTCATCAGGGCCATCTCAGTCCTATGCTTAGTCCCCAGCCAGTGCCCCGTCATCAAGGCACAGTTATCAGTAGGGAGTTCGTGTTGGACCAGGTTGAGACAGCAGGAGGTTCCATCAGTCGGGTCGTTCGGGTGGGAGGTTTCAGCAGCAGCAGAGGGCCCCATGCTCTACGTGTGGGAGGTTTCATTCTGAGCACTGTTACTTGGACATACCAGTATGCTATAGGTGTGGAGTGAGAGGCCAAATTCAGCGAGAATGTCGTGCACCCTGTCCTGGCACGGGTAGGGGCACTACTCAGCCATCCAGTTCTTCAGCCACTACATATTCAGCACGCTCTCCAGCTCCAGTAGGGCGCGATGCAGCTAGGGGTGGAGCACGGGGTCGAGGGGGACTCAGTCGATTCTATGTTTTGAGTGGTCTCCAGAGTGCGGAGGCCTCTCCAGATGTCCCAGGTATTCTGACTGTTCAGTCACATGATGTTTATGCATTTATTGATCCCGGGTCTTCTTTATCATATGTCACTCTATTAATTGCTTCATGTTTTTGGATAGAACCCGAACAGCTTCACGAGCCGTCCTCTGTGTTGACTCCGGTTGGTGATTCTATTACGGCCGTGCGAGTCTATAGGAATTATGTTGTCACGGTGCGTGGTCGGGATACCATGGCTGATCTTACTGAGTTAGAAATGGTAGAATTTAATGTAATTATGGGTATGGATTGGCTCTATTCGTGTTTTGCTAAACTCGACTGTCAAACCAGAATTATGAGGCTCGAGTTTCCTAATTAATAAGTTATCGAGTGGGAGAGGAATAATGTTGTGCCAAGAGGTAGATTTATTTCATAACTTAAAGCCTCAAAGATCATCATAAAAGGGTGCATCTACCATTTGGTCCGGGTTGCAGACACCACTTCAAAGGTTCCTGCTCCCGAATCTGTGCCTGTTGTGAATGAATTTCTTAAAGTATTTCCAGACGAGCTTCCTGGGATTCCCAGATAGAGAGATCAATTTCGGGATAGATGTATTGCTAGATACGCATCCAATATCTATTCCACCTTACCGAATGGCGCCAGCAGAATTGAGAGAGTTAAAAGAACAATTGAAACATCTATTAGAAAAAGGTTTCATTCGGCCAAGTGTGTCGCCTTGGGGCGCAATAGTTCTTTTTGTCAGAAATAAAGATGGATCGCTTCAGATGTGTATTGATTATCGGCAGCTCAACAAGGTCACCATGAAAACCAAATACCCATTACATCGGATAGATGATTGGTTCGACCAGTTACAAGGTGCTAGGTTCTTCTCAAAGATTGATTTCCGGTCCGGGTATCACCAGTTAAAGATCAGGGATCATGACATTCCTAAGACTGCCTTCAGGACTCGTTATGGGCACTTCGAATTTCTGGTAATGACTTTTGGGCTAACCAATGCCCCAACAACTTTTATGGATGTTATGAATCAGGTTTTCAAACTGTTTCTTGACTCCTTTGTGATTGTCTTCATTGACGATATCCTTGTTTATTCGCGAAGTCGGGAAGACCATGCTACTCACCTCAGGGAAGTTCTGCAGACTCTTCATCAGCACCAGTTGTATGCAATGTTTTCAAAATGTGAATTTTGGCTAGAATCAGTCACCTTTTTGGGCCATGTTGTTTCTAGGGAAGGGATTCGGGTTGATCCCCAAAAGATTGCAGCAGTAAATGATTGGCCTAGGCCAACGACCCCGAAAGAGATTTGCAGTTTCTTGGGTTTGGCTAGTTATTATCGAAGATTTGTGGAGGGATTCTCTACCCTCGCATCCACATTGACTAAGCTGACGCAGAAGGCGGTTAAGTACCAGTGGTCCGATATTTGTAAAAAGAGTTTTCAGGAATTGAAATTGAGATTGACTATTGCGCCGGTGTTGGCCTTGCCAGAGGGTATAGAGAGATTTGTGGTTTATTGTGATGCTTCAACGGTTGGTTTGAGGTGTGTGTTGATGCAGTGCGGAAAGGTTATAGCGTGTGCTTCTAGGCAACTCAAGAATCACGAGAAGAATTATCCGACGCATGATTTGGAGCTCGCGGCAGTTGCGTTTGCATTAAAGATCTAGCGTCATTATCTTTATGAGGTCCATGTGGGCGCGTTCACAGACCACAAGAGCCTTCAATATTTATTCAAACAAAAGGAGTTGAACTTAAGGTAGCGGAGGTGGTTACAATTGCTCAAGGATTATGATATGAATATGTTGTACCATGCAGGAAAGGCGAATATGGTAGCCGACGCTCTTAGTCGGAAATCCATGGGTAGCTTGGCTCATTTGGAAGCAGGTCAGAGGCCTTTGGCTCGGGAGGTTTATCAGTTGGCTAGTCTGGGGGTATGTCTTTCGACCTCAGATAAAGGGAATGTTGTGGTGCATAACGGAGCGGAATCTTCACTTGTAACGGAAATCAAGGAAAAGCAATTCAGAGATCCAACATTGGTACAGTTGAGAGAGGAAATTCTGAATCATAAGACTACATCATTTTCACTCGGCATTGATGACGGTGTTTTGTGGTGCCAAGGGAGACTATGTGTTCCGGGTGTGGATGATCTTCGGGAAAGGGTAATGGAAACGGCTCACGATTCCAGGTGTTCAGTACACCCAGGTTCTACAAAGATGTATCATGATCTCAAAGAGATTTATTGGTGGAATGGCATGAAGAGGAGTGTGTCGGAATTTGTGGCTAGGTGTCCGAATTGTCAGCAAATGAAGGCCGAGCATCAGAGGCCTGGTGGGTTGGCGCAGCTTATGGAAATACCAATGTGGAAATGGGAGAAGATCAATATAGACTTTGTGGTGGGGTTACCTCACACTCCACGTAGGTTCGACTCAATTTGTGTGATAGTGGATCGGCTCATGAAGTCGGCGCATTTCTTTCTAGTCAAGTCCACCGATACTGCAGAACAGTACCCTCAGTTATATATCAAAGAAATAGTCAGGCTCCACGGCACGCCAGTATCTATTATCTAGGATCGAGGGGCCCAGTTCACAGCTAACTTTAGGAGGAAATTTCAGCAAGGTTTGGGTACGCAGGTAAATCTCAGCACAGCATTCCACCCACAGACTGATGGGCAGGCAGAGCGGACAATTCAGACGCTTAAAGATATGTTACGGGCTTATGTATTAGATTTCAAGGGTAGCTGGGAAGATCACTTGCCGCATATAGAATTTACTTATAATAACAGTTTCCATGATAGTATTCAGATGGCCCCATTTTAGGCATTGTATGGAAGGAAGTCTAGGTCTCCTATTGGATGGTTCGAGGTTGGCGAGGCGGAACTGCTAGGACCGGATCTTGTGCACCAAGCTATGGAAAAAGTTAAAGTCATTCAAGAAAGGATGAAGACTACTCAGAGTCATCAGAAATCCTATGCAGACGTTCGTCGAAGAGATATGGCATTTCAAGTAGGTGATTGGGTATTCTTGAAGGTGTCCCCCATGAAAGGAGTAATGCAGTTTGGGAAGAAGGGAAAATTGAGCCCTAGGTATGTCGGGTCGTATCAGATCGCTCAAAGGATAGGACAGGTGGCTTATAGGCTGGAATTGCCCCCTGAGATATCATTAGTGCACTCGGTATTTCATGTGTCCATGTTGAAGAAGGTGATTGGGTATCCATCCGCCATTGTGCCGGTTGAGACGGTTTAAATTAATGAAGGATTTTCATATGAAAAGGTTCCAGTTGCTATTTTTGATAGGCAAGTCCGTAGATTGAGGAACAAAGAGATTGGTTGAGTTAAAGTGTTATGCCGAAGTCGACAAGTCGAAGAAGCCACGTGGGAAGCGGAAAATGAAAGGAAAGAGAAATATCCCCACTTGTTTGAATAAGTCCGGTAGTGGTTTTGAATGTTGTCATTCCTAAGCAATTATATATTGTGTTAAATTTTGTGCAAGAACACTCCACTCCCCTAATTACCCTACTATTGTGACTTCTCAATATTTGTGCCATAAATGTATATGTTTTTGTGATTAGCTGAATTATGTGCAACTCATTGTAATAGTTGAATTATGTGGAAATTTGTGGAGTTAACTGAACTGTGGGAGGCTTGTGGAAGTAATTGAATTATATGTAGCTTGTTGAAATGACCGGATTATGTGCAAGTTGATAGAGTAACTGAAAATGTGTGGAATCGGTTAAAATGTATTTCGGGGGCTCTCTAATAGGTAGATAGGCCTAATTACAAAGGAAACTCTGGCGAAATTTTGAGGAAATATCGCAGATAGTAAAAATTCGGGGTTGGCATATTTTGTCTTCTCTTAGCTAAGTGATTCCCGATCCTCATTCGAGGACAAATGATTTTAAGTGGGGAGAATGTAAAGACCCATAAAATTTCAAGTTTAAAAATAATGTCCAAATAGGTCCCAGTGTTGTTATAACTTTAGAAATTCTTAAAACGGACCCTTATGAAGTAAAAAGTACCCCGGGACTTAAACAATAAAATTTTCCAGATTTGCGCAGGTCTGCGGTCCACTATGCGATCACAGATCAGGTATGCGGACTGCATAGTGGTCTCATACCTAGACAGTTTGCTATCCATTTTGAGGACAGCTATGCGGCCCAGAATGCGATCACATTTCTCGAATGCGGGCCGCATAGTTGTCACATTCTTGCACCTTGACTTTTGTGGAGGGTGTTATGCGACTCACTATGTGATCGCATACAGGTATGCGGACCGCATAGTGGTCGTATACCTGGGCAGTCTGCTTTTCGTTTTTGCCCATTTGCGGGCCATTTATGAAATAGGAATGCGGAACGCGTATCAGGAATGCGACCGCATTCCTGACCTCATTTCTGCTTTGGGACTGTTAACGTTCTAAATTTATACCCGACCCCCAGTTCATTAAAACACTTAACCCCTTCCATTATAAAGATTTTCTGAACAAAATAGAGAGAGGCAATAGAGAGTTCTAGAGAGAGAAAGTCCCAACTTTATCAAAGTGGTCCTCCTTCATCATTCAAGCTTGAAACTAATCAAGTAGGACACCATTTTCTTCACCATAAGAGGTAAGCTTCTACCCCATCAACCTTAATTTCCATATTTTTGTTAAAATGAAACATGGTTAGGTGAGTTCATGAAGATGGGGGTAGGGATTTCGCATGCATGTAACCAACTATTCATAGTCTAGTAAAGGGAAACGGGTTTGGGTGATTATTCACAAAAAGGGGGTTAGTAATCTTAGGGGGGTCACATAGCGTTCGATAAAATGCTTGAATGAATTCGAGTTATGTTTATGGTTCCTAATTCTAAGTTAAATTATGCCACATTGTGAACTAGATTGAAGGTGCTAGAAGGTCCAGTGAATTGTGGTAGAAAATTAAAGAGGAATTCCGATTCAAGGTATGTAAGGTTAACTTTAATCTTTGTAGAGTCATCTTGTTGGTGTCCGAGCACTCGGTGTGAAATTCATGCTTGAGCATATGTGAATTGATTGCCCTGTTTTGTCGAGGTGTATGACTTCGTTCTTTGAATATCTTAAACGATTACCATGTTATATGAGCTTGTGAAAAGGGTGATTCTTTGTGCTTATTGTATCATGTACAAAGCTTGTTAAATGTTGAATACATCGTTATGAGAGAATGTTCTGCAAAATCAAAGAAATGATAATGAATCAAAGTGTTGAATGTATCTAAGTGCTAAATGTTGTGTAGTAAATAATGGAAAGGAAACGGGGATAAACTAATTGAGCTATATGTTGATGGCATACCGTATATGACTCACTGTTTGATAAAGATTTATGTGGCCTTGATTTCATATGGTTACTTGGTTGTTACGAATGTATATCCTTGACGATGAGAATCTTTGTGATTGAATTGTTTGTTGATGTTGCTATTAATTACATTGTTGAACGTATCAAAGTGCTAAAGGTTGTGTAGAAAATGATGAAAGTAAATATGAACTGATTTTATTGAGTTAAATGATTGTGGAAACACCATTTATGAATTACTGATTGGTAAGGGTCATTGTGCCTTGATTTCACATAGTTACTGGTTGATATGAACTTATGTTCTTCATGCTGAAGATCATTGTGATATAATTATTGGTGGTTGTTGTTGTGAAATGTGATTGTATGGTAGGATCGGGTTGCACTGATGCGTGGCTAGAATTCATGACTTTAAGCATTATATACCTTGCATTTTATGCGCTTTA